>WYDI02143424.1:326556-357408 GCA_009867235.2 Psittacus erithacus | reverse complement strand
AGCCCCGACCCCCGGTGTGCGGCGCCGGTGTGGGCGGGGGGGGGGGGTGGGGGGGGGCGGAGGGGGGGGGGGGGGGGGGGGGGGGGGGGGGAGGGGGGGGGGAGGAGAGAGAAAGAGCAACGCAAAGCACTTATATCAACGGAAAGAGGGGCCGGCAGCAGCCGAGCAGGTCACAACATGGCGCCTCACCCCGGCCCCGAGAAAGGTTCCGGTCCCCGTGGCCAATGGGGCAGCCGCGGCGCCAGTCCGCACTGCGCTGCCACCTGGCGGCCACCGCCGCGCACTGCGCCCGACCGCTCTCCGGCGGGGTGCGCGTCTGGCACTGGCACGCGCGCCTTTGGTCACCGCAAAACAGTCGTTTTTGGCATCCCTCCGCGGTGGTGAGGGCTGGCGGCGTTTGTGCTGTCTTGCCATCTTTCTAAACAAGAGAAAAAGACTGAGAGCATGGCTGGGTGGGCGCACATCAACCCACATTCAGCCCCCAAGACCTCAGGGACCTTGCAGTGCGAGGCCAAAGGCTTATAACATGAGGTAATGGCATCAATATGAGGTAAAATATTGCCACATTATTGTTAACCTCCTAATAAATGCATTGGAAACTGGGCACCATCCATTAATAGCTGCCCAGGGGTCAGGATATTAGCGGACAAGATTTCTCCATTTTAATTTACTGTAACCTATTCAGATAGTAAAAAAGATCTAGTCAACTTGGAATCCAGTCAGCTTAAAACTACACACACAAAATGAGGGTTTGGGATTTACAGTTTGACTCCCTGCCAGCTGTTGAGGTTTCACAATTGTGTTTCTCGTGTGCTTTTTTTCCTTTTGCCTTCTGTTCCCACTGTGGCTTATGAAAGAAGCATACCAAGAAACAGGAAAAGGGAAGCCTTGGTCCATCTCCCATGAAAGCTCTGTGTAATAGTAGACACTGTATAAAGCTCTACTTGTATTAAACAGAGAACCTATCTAAAATGAAACCTTCTGAAAGTACTAGGTGGTTAAGTACCTTGAAAATTGCGTTTCAAGGGTATATCAAGGGATTTGCCTTTGCTGAAGTGGATGAGAAGCCAGCCCTTTCAAGATATTTGCCGTAGACATCGCAAGGAATCAAAGTCCTGGAGCCTATAGGAGCTGAGACACCATAGTGGCTGATCAGAGCACAGGGATTTACAGTCACAACAGTAACTGACAACGAATTCTAGGTGCTGTGCAAATCTCTGGCGGGCAAACAGTGGCTGACAGACGAGGAAAGTACTGGGGCTGCCCTGAAGTACAACGCTAATGAGACTGGCTGAAATTACAGCAAATAAACCAGTCAAATAGCAGAGAAACTATTAAAAAGGGGTAAACACCTAACAGGTCAGCTGCCAGTATTTTTCATACCTGTCTGAGCCCATGTTATTTCACTTTGTAATAAAAGGATAAGGAGATCTTTGTAGTTATTTTACTGAGGTCAGAGAGGGTGACGTGCATCTTGAACGGCTTTCATAACCAAGCAGCAGGAGCCTTACTGATCAGCTCAAGGCTCACCAGAAGGGAAAAGCTTCAATTTTATTATCATTTACTTCTGTAAATCTGTTACAATGCCTGATGGTTTGGCCTAGCAGTTTGGATATAGCTTTTACCTGTTCCTGTGTTTATTCTGTATATGTTCTGTTCTATCTCCTTAGTGCAAATGAATGTGTTTATTATAGGTTTTGTTGTTTGGGGGTTTTTTAATAAAATACGTAAGTGTGAAAGTACAGATTTCTGTGGATATGAGTTCACTTTACCTTTTCTCTAGCTCTGGAGTAATAGGGGAATCCAGGAATCAACTATCACTTATCCCTGTAACTTCCTGTAACCTTCCTGTCTGGGCACAGAAAAGATAACCTCTGCCCTAGAAGGCTCACAGTCTAAAATGCTAAATGTCCCGCATAACCTCATTTCAGTAACCCTTTCTGCATCTTCCTTCTCCATCTCATTACCATGCAATCTTTAGGAAATAACCTGAAACCCTTTCCTACATTCCTTTTTATCGATTCAAAGACTTTTCATGTTCAACAAGTGAATGCAGCAGAATCACAGTAACCAATACTTGCACCTAGGACAAAAACCACCTCCAACGTCTACCTGCTTGATCTGAGCCA
The DNA here is from genome assembly GCA_009867235.2 of Psittacus erithacus. NCBI lineage: Eukaryota > Metazoa > Chordata > Aves > Psittaciformes > Psittacidae > Psittacus > Psittacus erithacus. The sequence goes on along the minus strand of WYDI02143424.1, from coordinate 355,279 downwards.
AGGAGACATTCCTACAGCATCTCAGGAGCACTGCTGCAGAAGACAACAAAATCGGTTGACACATTAGCCACAAGCAGGCTAAGCGACCACAATAATGTTTTGCCCCCTGTGCAGACCTTTGAGCAGTTGCAACTGGCAGCAACTAAACCACATAATTCTCTGTTAAATAAGTTACCAGAAAATAAAAACAGATAGAAGCCCCATTACTTAACATATTCATCCCCACATCTGGATGATAAAATATAATTCTTATGACAAAATATAATTTTTAGGCGCTATGTTCTCTATCTGCAATTACATCAAAATCACATTAATTGAGCTATAACACTGTCAGGCCCGGCAGCTGGGAGGCACATCCATACATTCTAAAGAGGTGGCCATTAATTCAGTGCTCCGCAGCGTGGCAATGAAGCTGAGATGTCCATTCCCCAACGTGATTTACTGTCTTTCAAGCTGCTTAAGTGGGAACCTCTACAAAAAGATTTAAGTTAAGTGACTCTTATGCTGAGCTGGAGCTCATTTATTATTGAATTAAGTTTTCATTTCTTTTAAAGGGAAAGAGAAATATAGTTTTATTTGAAACAAGGTAAAACAGTTCAAAGAAATCAACTATTATAATTCAGGATGAAAGAATATATATCTGTGGGTCACAGTGGCATTTTGTTTTTACATTGGTGCAAAGGGAAATTAAAAATTTACACATCTAATTATAAATGTGCATATGTATATGGCTTATGACAGCTTTTAGGTGTATATATGCATACAGATCTGGAAATATATACCTGTATATAATTACTAATGTAGGTACAAATTGCATTTAACACATTTAGGAGCCTAGATCCTGAAACTGAATATACTCTTAATTTTACAGTTATATATGCCTGTTATCTTAGCACCTTTTTTCATATTCTAGCACTTCTTTCTCTAAAATGAATGTGTTTAACCAAGTCCTATTTTATAAAATATATTGTTCTATTTCCTTAAAAGAAAAAAGAACCAAAAAACCAAACAAAACCAAACCCACCAAAACAAAACAACCACCATACAACGTAACATATACCTGACACACAAGCACGTTTCTTAAATGGGCAGGTGTTGTTTGAGTCCCATACCAAAAACTGAGTCTGAGAGAGAAATAGAGATTTATCCTATTCAAGCAGCAGGTACACAATTTCTGCCCTGAAATTAGAACATTAGAACAGCAATCGATGCGATATTTGGCCTCTGTCCTCTGACCACATGAAGGAAATATATTGAGCTAAATTTTCTGCCAGCTTAATTTTATTGAAATTAGTGGAGTTTATCCAACAAAATACTTGGCATCTTGCATTTGATAGGAAAAATGTGCCAGTGCAGGGAAAGGGATTTTGAGGAAAAGCAGTTCCTCCGCATGCCTAAATTGGCTAAATATTTTTGAGTAAAATAGACTTTAAAAATAAATAATAAAAATTTGCGAGGACCCCCATAATGGTGTCATTTACACTCCAGTCACATGAGTCTACAGCGCAAGACCCTTTCATAATTAGAAACGTACACTATATAAGGTCCCTCCCTAATTAGCAAATTATGTTGGAAATAGCATCCTGCTAATTAACGGTTATTATGGCATTTCTGAAGCTGAAGCTTTAATTATCACCAACCTAATGATTGTGTACAGAAAAAAAACAACTTTTTTCTTAAATTATCAATAAGGGCAGGAGATTATTATCAGGCGAATCTGCTGACGGCTGATTAATTTGTTTGATGCAAAGTTGCTGTGTGTTTCATATTATTTTATCGGAGTTGCAGGAAATAGGTACATAATTTGGTTTCATTAGCAGCTACTGCTATTTATCACTAGAAGATACCCCTCCCTTTTTTGTTGTTTGTTCAATTCCCTCTGTGTTTTTGCCTGCACCAGCATCAAAGTCAAGAGCAGGAAGTTTTAATTAAGTGACACTAATGAGGTCGTTGAAAATGATACTTCAGCAATTCAGCATGCTGTTAAATGTGTTTATTCTATAATGTCATCAAAGGTGATTGTTTTCCCTTGTAATAGATAAAATTCATTACCATAAGCATTGTACTTTTGAGTGTTAGAGATACAAAATGTGAGTTAGTCAGGTGTGTCTGTCGTACATTTCATCTCATCTACCTCTGTAAATGAATTTGCATCCAAAACTACCCCTTAAAAAGGAAATGTAGCATGAGCTGTAGTTGTAAGGGGGGTTTTGTTTAGAAGTATCTAGCTTTGAGTAATCTACTCAGTTATGATGATCGTAGCCCAGCTTTTGTGGCTGCCAACCCATTCACAAGTGCATCCCCAAATTCTCTGATTGCAGCCTATTTTGCAAGTCCTAATCAGACAGTTTGAATGAATCATTTCCAGCTTGCAAAATAACCGTAAACTAGTGGTACGATTAATACTATGATTATGCAAATCAAAGAATAGATATAGGGCTGTGATCATGAAAAACTAAGCCTATAGTAAGGCAAAGCATAGCTTGTAAGGAGAGATTGTACTCTATTAGACCGACTGAACTAGATGGAAGAAACACACTCTTCTTCGGGTCTGAACCAGGAGAAGTTACGAGAATCTACTGCTGTCTCCCTCACTGAGGATTTAACCATGTAGAAATATTCTTTGTTTGGCCCCACATTTGCACAGGAAAAAACTTAAGGATACTTTGTGAGTAATCTACAGCTCCTACAAACACACATACATACAAAAAATACTAATCCTGCAGGCAGAGCTAATGAACAGACGTACTCATGATTATACAATTTGGCATGAGGTGAGGCTAAAATGCACAAAGTCCGGGATCTTCCTTTGGAGACAGGCATTGTGAAATGATGACATTTATATCATAGTAACACCTGGTCTGATCAATCCTCAAATTGTTTGATTCCTTGACAGATACATTTTAGAAGTAAAAAAAAAAAAAAAGAAAAAAAAGAAAAAAGCAAAGCGCACAAAATCCAAAAAACTAATTTTGCAGAACTATGCTCAAAACAGCCGCTGATTTAAGTAGTAATCTCAACATAGTAATGGAGCAATAAGCAGACTTAAATGGGCTTCATCTATCCTAAAGCCTTGCAGTAGGTAGACATAGACATTCAGCTTTACTTAGCATATAGTATAGACCACTACTTCCTGGCAACCTGCTTCAACCCCAAAATTTCACACATGTGATTAAGGAGAAGTTCAAACTGTTACTTTTCTGCTCTTGTAGGCTAAAAAATAAGGAACTAGGTACATGTTAATACTAAGGTAAAAGTACTGCCCGTATTTTCAGTGAACATATTCTTTTTAAGCTACTCCAGTTTTAAGATTATGAAGTTTTCTGTATTTAGAATAGCATGAAACTAAAAATCTAGAGAAATGAGTTCTATGGGAAAAGTCTCCCTTTTCATCCCTGGAGAATGGGGGCAATAATTTGTTTCAGTTTAAATCAGATTATTTTTTTAAAAATCAGGTTTTTTCCAAGAAAATTTTTTTTAAAAGTCAGGTGAGGCAAAACCAAACTCCAAATTATTCAGAAAGCCAAATATTTTTCAGTGGCAGAAGTCCAGTGTTTCCAATAAATATCATTTGGTCACTGCTCAATTGCTAAATGAAATACAACATGGCATATGCAGGCTTAATACTGGAAATCTTTACTTACAGTTCAAATTCAGAGATGCCATTCAAAGCTTCGGTCTCTAGTCAGATCCCATTTAAACACCTGGCCCATACTCTATTGCTTTTCATCTGGCTGGAGAGAGAATGCTCTCAAACTTAACCAGCATAAAGCCAATTCACCTCATCCTTTTGCCCTTCCCTGAAGAGTGACAAAGATGGCCAGGGCCATTTACATCTCTGTCCATGTGGAGCCTCTGGACAACCCCAAGAGCACAGCACTCCCTGATGTGATATTGCAGAGAGATGCTTCATCCTGGGAATATGATTTGTGTCTTACAGTGCAAAGCCACTCGCTTCCCACAGTTGTTACCCCTTACATTTGCCAGCACTACAATGTGACATATCAGAACATACTGGACATAAAAGAGTCTCATCCTTCCTCCTCTATGTTGGTGGCAAAACTCCTGTTGATTTCAGTGGGGCAGGACTAGACCTTTAACAAGGGATAAACTGAGCCCAAAGTGATTTTTACAAATAATGTTTACAGTGGCATCATCCAACCATCACAGCTTGTTTGCAAGATGTGAAAAGAATTTTTGCTTTACAGTCTGGAGCAAGGAATTAGAAATTGCCTGCAAACTCACCCACCCCAACAGCAGGAGCCATAAATCATCATTTTGTCCACACAGAGTGAAAAGCAGGAATCACAGCAAGATTCAGGGAGAGCCGCCCTTCATGTGGACAGCAGGGGACACATCTGGGTCACATGCCCCCTAACCTTATCTTTATTTTTCCATCAGGCTCTGTGACATTTGTCCTTTTTCATTCAATAAGATGCAGGACTATTTGCCATTTTCAAGTAACCCCATTATACAGTATTTCCCACTGACAGACCCATTCCCTCAGTGCAAGGTGCTTTAACTCTTTCTAATAGGTTTCTTCCTGGCTTCTGTTTCCCGAGTGGGATTTTATGTTTTGTTTGCTTTGACGAAAAAGAGAAAAAAGAAAGAAACATACCCCCTGGGAAAGTTAACCTCAAAACATAACATTTCTAAAGCAGGATAAACCACTACTGTAACTGCAGAGGACAACATAATTACAGGCAAAACCATAGGAAAACAGATGCACTGAGCAAGCAGTCTTGGCAGTCCAAAGTTAGAAGGTCAATAGGTTGGGTTGCCTAAATTGCATGGTTTTAAAGCAGGCATTAGTTTCTTTCTGCAGATTAGCCACTTCAAGGTCTACATTTTCTCTGAAATCACAGCCACCTTCTCTTCCAAAAATCCAACTTCTCTAGAAATATAAAAGATGACATAAAACTTTATCCCATCTACTACAAAGTGCTGGGGAAGAAGCTGCATGTAGAAACTAACAGGTTGCATCTCCAGAAGGTTTCTACCAGCTTCACAAAATGCTGTCTTCTAGTCTATAATCAAAGCTTTGAGCTGCATTGTTCTACAGTCTTCATTCTGGTGTCAGCCTTCCAGCTGGGAGAGGACATTCCCTTGTCTGCCCTCTGCAAATTGGAGTTATCCTCAAGGGGCAAACCACCTTGATACTGAGCTCTGACACATTTTTGTTGAAAGCTGGAGGATGAATCCACCTTCTCTTCCTATGATGCTTAAAATTTTCTCACCAGCCCTGATTATCAGCAGTGACACTGCTGATTTCAGTAGACTGTAACTAGAAAGGAAGGGCTACTCTTCCCATTCTACTCATAAGAAGCTGAGGGCCAAGGAAACTGTGTAAAAGAAGGTATTCTGGCAAAGCATGACTTTGAAGAGGACTCTTCAAAATCCTAAGTCACTTAGCAACTTTCCTCCACATCAAACGAGCAGCCTCCCTGTATATAGATATTGTTTGTAAGCCGTGACAAAGGGGACAGACCCAGACTCTTGAACATAAGACAAGACAAAATATTTCACGCAGATCCTTTGGTGCCTGCTCTAGTGAGTCCAAACCATGTCCTTCCTCATAATGGGTGCTCAGCTGCTCCTTCAGGATGCTGCTGATAAAAAACAAGAATAGTAGTGCATCACAGATATATTTCAAGGGCATCTCCAAATCGCTAAAACATTTATAAAACTCCCATGACATAAACATGCTTATTGTATTGAAGTCATGTGCTCAACCTCTCGGATAAAGTCTGAAGAAAGGATCCCTTTTTCACAAAACCTCGTGGAGCAAAGGTGCAGTTGGTGTCCACAAACACTTGAGAGCACTTCATTGCCTCTGAAGGGCTAAGTGTCCTCTAGCCATTGCTTAGCTCCATTCCAGCCTCACCTCTACGTGCCACCTCCGCACTACTGAGAAAGGGGAAAAGCATTGCTGCACAGCCTGCATGACACAGAGGTGTATTCACCACAGTCAGGTCTTCGCCCACACACAGAGTAACCATGGGTCATGAAGGAGGCAGGATTTCAGCCTGAATGCAAATTTGAGATGTCGATCAAGAAAATGCCCCACTGGGTTTTTTTCCCATGTGATTTTAGGCACATTTAGATTCTCTGAGAAAAATGACGCTCTGTTTAGTCACGGCAGGGAGGAAAGCACCACTGGAAGCAGTGTCACTGGGGTGTCCAAACCACATCTTCAAAGAGGCAGAAGTTTAGTCATTTGTAGCTGCCTTCTAGCATATCACTATGCTCATGTGAGTGGATCCACCTCTGCAGCAAAAATCAAAGGCAGCCAATTCTGGCTCTGTTCTTTCCTTAGCTTATATTTGGCAAATGGTAGTCTCAAATGTGAGCTTACGTCATGTACGGTAACACGAGAGATGATGACAACCATGGAAGAGGCTGACTGCAAATTGTTCGTGCTCATTCTGTGCCAATCCATCTCTGCACCCTCCTGAAAAGTATCTGATTTGGAGTAGCAACAATTCCAAATGATGGCACCGAGGTAAACATGAAAAAGTAAATACTTAGAGAAGCACAACTCCAGACCATGATACCGGTAAATAGAAGCTTCCTATGACAGCACTTGGTAGCAGCCCATAAATACATCCCATGTGATTAGTACCATGACATTTTCTGAAGAGCAGTTGTTGCATATGTACACTCAGTTGTCCCTACCCAGAATGACTGTCAAGCTGATGACTTCCAGAGGAACTTCTGTGATGCCATAAGATCACTTTGGTGAACAGCAAGTTAAACGTGATATGGTTACAAAATCAGTGAGTTAGAGCCTTTAAGATGTACAAAGGTGGCATGTGATGATCAAAAGGCACTGATACGTATGCATCTACAGCACTGCATTTTCCTTGGGACAGCAAGATCAGCCAAGAAATATTGGCAAATTAGGGAGAGATAAGAGAAAAGTGACAAAAAATTTCAGTGCTATTCCAGGGAAAAAAATAGATAAAGTAAAGTACCAGATAAGGTGCAGACTCTTAGGCATTATTTATTTTCTGGCAATAATAATTGAATTTGTAGGGTTCTTTTACAATTAGAAAAATATACCACAACCATAAAACTAGCAGTTTCATGAGAATGAAGGCATCAATATACAAACTCTTAAGCAATGCTGGAGCAAGTAAGGAAAGTTCTCAGAGAAAGAATGCAATATGTTTATCCTTATCATCTCTGCCTACAGTTCAGTGGTTATGCAGCACTGCAGAGTTGACAACCTGCAGCCTGCTCTCAGGACTAGAGCCATGATATGCGCACCAAAGGAGTTTTCTACCACAGAAGAGTCTTGTATTGCATGTTTTTCTCTTTAAAAAAAAAATAAATAAATAAAAATCAAGCTTATTTAAAGCTCGTTTCCCCCCTGAAATAGAAGAAAGTTAAATAGAAAACCTTCACATCTTTGCAGTCTGGAATTCTTGGTTTTCAGGCAGCACTACTGAACTTGCACAGTTGAGTCCAGCCTTTCCAAGGACCTCTGGAAACAATGAACCTTCAGTTCCTGTTGAAACACTTATGACCCTATTGCCTGAAACCTACAGAATCAGACATATGCTCAAAAATGCACAGCTTTTAAAAGAACGTGGTACCAGGCATGCCTGGTGAGTCTGTATGGAAGCTCAGACCCACCCATCAAAAGTGTGTCACAATCTAGACCCTAGGCCAGGCACGGCTGGCTCCCATTTAGGTGCTTTGTGTCTTAATTTCCTGTGCCCCATTTTCAAGTTTTTTTTCTCTCAACTTCCTGTCATGTGTTCTCAGCTTGCAAAAGACAAACTACAAAAAAAGATGCGCAAACTGCAAGGAGATATTTACTAGACTGTAAAAGTTACTTTGTCTGACATTATTTTGACTGTATCAGCTCTGGGTTGATACTCAAAGTTGAAGCCTATTCTACAAGTTTTTTGGCCCTCTCTTGTACTTGGTCTCCATCTAGGAAAAGCTAAGCCATAAGCCAGAAATATAGAATCTAATCAGAATATCAAAGATATGAAGAAATTCAACTACTTCAAATGGGAAAAGTTTTCAAATATGAAACATACACTATGAAGTGTTCAGTGTCCATGTTTTATTCTTCTTCGTTATTTTATCAAACTTTAAGACCAGTGTTGCACTTATGCTGTAACCATGTTCCATTTCCACAATTTCCATTTGCATTAACCTTACTATATGTTCCATCGATTATCCACCTAATGCAGCTGTGTTACTAATCCCCATACCTCAGAGTCCAGATGCTCTGCATGCACAGCTCTTGGCCATAATGACGTGGTTTTAAAAATCATGGACTGTTAAAAGTGAAAGCTTGCACAAGACTTTTCCAACATTAAATAACAGGATTTCCAAGGGGGCTTTTCTGTTACTGTAAGATCTAGAAACTCTTATTTAGAAATAAGGATTGGTAACACTGCAACCAAAAAACTTCTTTGTGGTTTACGAAAAAGCAGATTTTATTTTAAACTGAACATTCAGTACTGATAAAAGGTGTTCTCTATGACTGAGAGTACCAAAAGTAAGAACCTAGCATTCTAAAATAACTCTTACAAATATGGGTCTTGCTTCAGCAGCTTGAAATGCCTTATTTGTATAATTTCTCCCACTGGGTGAATACAATTTTAAAAGGAAATGAAGCATTTTAATAGCTACACTCCACATATATATACCTTATGCTTACATGTAGGCATTATAAATATCAGTAGCAAAAAAATAAAGCAACCAATGCTTTTCCAAAGGAAGACTTTTGTTTGTTTGTTTTGTTCTGTCTTGATCTATTGTTGTGACTCTCGCTTTGATTGACAGGTGGCATTCTTGTCTTTATGGATGGAGAAGCAAAGCCCTTGATGGTTATCGACATAAGGAAATGTCATGTCTGACTATGTTTCAGCAGGACCTTTCCCCCTTTCCCCCCCATTTCCTGCTCCTTCCCCTCACTTTATTGTATTTAATGCCATGAAATCTGTCAAACACAATTTTGTAATCCAAATACTTATTGCAGTTGGGAACCAAAACCTGGCATTTAATTGCCATTTAGTAGTTAAAGTCACATTTGCAACAAAAGTGTCCTTACAGGATAAGGTTGACCAAGTTCCTTTTTCCTTTGCACTTATGCAACCAAAGAGTCTCTTGGCCTTAACCCTGCAAAGGTATGTCAGAAATGTGCTATTGAGTGACAGGAGAAGCTCTGTAACTGACACATTGTAAGTTACGCATCAGGTGTAATTCATTCAGAAACCAGAAGCAAGTAAGTGGAAGTAGTAAAATAGCTCACTCTGCACTGGGCCGGCACACAGTGTAAGTGCAACACAAGGGCAGCTCACTCAGATGTGGTGCTCAGTGACGTTGCACTCAGTCCTTGCAAAAAGAGGTACCATCTCCGTTTACATCCAAAATAACTCTGAGACGCTGTCAGCGTGAGGCCTGACTCCACATCAGGGCTGAGTGCAGGGCCTGAGGGAAACTCTCCCACGAAGCTGCAGTCTGGCACTTTATACCAGTGTCGCTAACCATTACATGCTATTAGTTCACCTCTCTGCTTCTTCTGCCACAACATATCCATAACACAAACCATCCTTGCTGCCCATGGGTACCCTCCACACCACACTACCCCCAGCAAGACTCACTGCAAACATTCCTTGTTTAAAAAACACTGCTGTCCCTTCATGCTATGCGCATTCAGACTACATTCTAACACTTGTCCTCTCATCTTCTTACACCCTTCCTCTCCTTGGTCTGTCATAACTGAAATTAATTTATTGTCCTCCATCTCAAGCAGGGATCGTACCTTTTTCTCTGCATTGTAAAGTGCCCAAACAGCATAAATATTGTATCTTTAGTGATGTCAAATAATAAATAATAACAATAGGGCAGTCTGGAAATACTTTGTCTGGGATAATGCATCATTGCTCTCTCTACCATGACCCTAATTCATCTGCATAAATTTCCACATGTTTTATATGCATTAGGCTAACATTTTGACCACTAACCACAGGGTGAAGAAATGTAACATAGGAGCTGGTTTTGTGCAGCCAAAAATAGGTATCTCTAATTAAAAAATAAAGAACATGAAACTACTCCCCAGCACACCTCTGTCCCTGCAAGTGGACCTGTGTCCCCTTCCAGGTGCAGAACCCAGAGGCCTGATTGTACTTATTACTCCAGAAATGGCTCAGGTCTTGCAATGAGCAGATCTTAGCCTAGTGAACTGCCCTTCCTCTGCCACTTTTGCACAAAGAGCTTGACAGCTAGATAAATTTTCAGCTATTTTCAAAGCAAAGCTCTATGTTTTGCTTCTGTATAATGGGCAATGTTTTGGGGTCTAATGTGTTGCGAATGGTTCTGTGTTGTGCTCTGCAATAAGGGAGCCAGTCCTTCACACCAGTCATCAGCAGCTGTCTAATCACCAAGACATCTTGCAAGGCTTGGCACTCAGATTAATATCTCTTTGAATCATATTACCCTTCCTGGACAGCAGATGCTGCAGGTGGGGTGACGATACCTGTCGAAGCTCCTGAGCACAACTTAAGTGTCCTCCCCAGCTCATTGCCATGTATTTCCCGTCTTTTTAATCCATACGCTTTCAGGCATGCACAGGGCAAATGCTTCCCCTAGAAGACTGAATAAAGTTTACCTAAATAATGAATTATATTCCTTTTGGTCTTCTCAGCCATTGGGTTCAATCTCATAAATGCAGAAGGAACATCTAAGAGAAAAAGAACCTGCCGACCCTCTTCTCCATAGTGGGAGCACAGAAAGCAAGTTCAGACTCAGATCTATGCAATGTAAGCCCAGCATGTTACAACGAGTTTTTCTACAGATGCCAGAAGAAGCCTCCAAACAGCAGAACAAAGAGGGAGAGAGTCCTGAGCCAGTTCTGAAACAATTACATTAGTTCAGTTGAAGGAATATTTGGGAAGACAATCACATGCAGCATGCATGAGCATTTCTATTTCTTCTAGTTGAGTACTTCTGGTTTTCCCTCATCTTGTCAATGAATGCATTTCTACTCCTTTATAGCCAGCCAAGCTATAAAATTCAGCATGAGCTTGAAGTATACTACATGCTAATTTTGTATTGCCCTAATAATGTTCAGATTTACTGGGATCTGTTCTCTCACTGATGCATATTTGTAAGTGCTATTAACGTTAATGGGAGTTACCAACTAATTAGAAAGGAGAACAAAATCTAGGCTATGGGATGCAAATTAGAGTAGTGCCTATGTCACTTATCTTCCCGCTGAGGAATTACAGAGTAGAGCAAAATCAAGGACAGTGACTCTAAATTCTGTTGGCTATTTGCCTTGCATTTTACACCCATGTGCCCAGAACAAAACAAAACATTTGAAGGTAAGTAGCTAGCCAGGTTATTAAGCTCTATTGCATAATAGTAAAATCTCCAAGCTAGTTCTTAGAGAAAAAGATTTGAAAAGTTCTATTCTGGCTTTCTTAAGCACACTCAGAAAAGAACAGCAGCGAGGTATAGCTAACAATTAATATTTTTAACAAGCTAGTCAAGAGAGCGTATAGCTCAGTGAGTCTGTGTATTAAAAGGGCATTGTTAGCACACTGCTTGGCTTTTATGAGGTGAAACAATCCAAACCTACTTCAGCGCATGGAGAGGTTTGGAGAGGTTTTATTTTCATCCTTAAAGTCCAGGGTGGCTTTGGCATAATAAAGGTCATATCTCCTAATCATGGTAATGTTCACACACAGCAATATGAGCTCATTGCACAGAGCTCCAGCACTCAGAAATCCCCGGTTAGAAGGTGTCACCGATTAAACTATCGCATTTCAAAGGCTTCCATACAGTAAATAGGAAAGAAAAGAAGAAAAGAAACCGTGGCCTTTTGTTATTCAAAAAGCTACGGAGAGCGATAATTAACCCATTTTTGTTGAGAAATCATTTGGACAAAAGTCAAGGGATTGCCACCCTGTCAATTGTTAAGTCTAGATAAGGACATTATATTCCACTGTACAAAGAGTGACTGAAGATAGTGAATAGAAAGTAGGCCACTACTATGACTTTCCCTAGTCCATCGAAAAAGAGGTCTAATTTTTTTCCATAAAGAGGTAATATAGTAAAAAAAAAAAAAAAATCTCTTCCTACATTAAAAACATAACTACAGTGCTTGTTTTTGCATTTTGTTAAATATTCAATGGTATCATGCAATTAGCATGTCATTAATGAATAATTAATTACTGCTAAAAGAGCCTTCAGATTTTTTTTGCAACTAAATTATTTAAAGAGCAAATATAACAATGGAATGCAGCTCCCCCAACACACACCTTTAACTGTATTTTCATCAGTGCATTGCTTTGTAGATGAATAGGGATTTATTAACTAAGAGTTAAAAAAAAAACCAAAACCAAACAAACATATTTTAGAACATGGAAAGATTCCAGTTTCCCTTCCTGTTCCACTGCTCTTGCCCCCTCAAAGAAACCTGAAGACAAAAGGTGATGTGGTCCTTGTTAGCATCTGCTAAGAAAGGCATTATTTAAAATATCTGAGATGTGCTTCAGGATACAAGATTTCTACACTTCCTGAAAAAAGGAAAAAACAAACCCAAAACCAGCAGAATATGTTGCAGACTATTTCTACCAGCTCTTTGCAGCAACGTACCCAAAGACTGAGCAAGGGCAGTGCATTTCTGTTAATCATTCATCATCGGCTCTAATGACAGTTGCTGTATTATTAAAATCTACCCCACTATACAGCCAAGAGTTAAAGAGAAAGTAATTTGTTGCCACTTGCAGATATACATCACTAGTAAGACGTTAGTTTATATTTATAAGCTGCACATCTGTGAATCAGTTGGCCTACCCATCTGTTAACTGCACCAGTAAACAGTAAGTCTGTGAGCTGCATATTCCTGCATCCATCACAAATTCTTTCTTTAATTGTATGTTTATGCAACAAACCTCTACTTAAGTGTATTTGAGAATGTTTTGAACAGTGATAATTAGTTTTTATGACTCAATACTACTCTTCCTAGCACTGATTCAACACTATTATTTTTAAATAGAGACAGCACTTTCCTCTGACAGTGTCAAAGCAGGTTTCTACCATGGAGCAGAATTTGTGCCTACAAAGATACTCAGGGGAAACAAATCTCTTCCCAGAGTTCCCCAGCTACCATTACAGCATGTAAATGTGATTCTTCATCTTTTAGTAAACTTTTCTTTTAGGAGTTGGTCCCTGAAGTAACATACATTAAGAGCTATCAGCTCACCACAAAAAGTTGTGAAAGAGCTTGGATTGCACTGAACCGGAGAGCAGGGGGTTAAAATGGTAATTTTGGGCCACATTCAGCAAGGTGTAGTACAGTTGTGAAGACATGCCTGTCCTTAAGCTCCTGAGTCAAGGAGACTACTCACCTGTTTATAGATAACCACTTATACATACTGCTGATTCCAAGTGCTGTTTCATTTCCAAGCAGGTTTATGCTTGGGTACTTCACCTAATTTCTGTAAACAAGAAGCTAGTAGAGAAAAAAAAAGAGCCATAAAGTTATACTTCTTACTGAATCTCATTTTACTCAGGAAATATTGCATGCACCTCTTTGCATAATAGGGGATTTTCACAGTGTTTTTTTCTAATGGCTTTAGAGTGAAGCTGTGTACAATATGATGTTCAACTTCATAAAGCATTTAGTTACAGCGTTTATTTTGTTTGAGGAACTGAAAGCACACTTATCTATGTATCATTGTGCTGATGCAAATGGCAAAATTTTCCACATGATTAAACATCATTTTCTCAGGGTATTCTGTGTCCAACTGCCTGCTACTCAGTAAATGTTTAGATCAATGCATGGTTGATCCCAAGTCTTGCAAGCCTAAAATCCTTCCATATCTAAACAAACACATAGATTTACTTAAGGTCAAAAAAAAAAAGGACTTAGGCAGGATCTGGAAAGAATCAGCTGGGTAAAAAAGAAATAATGTTAATTTAAAAAAAAAATAACACATGTGCTTGTGATAATATTTTAAACAATAGGTTAAATTTCTGTGTATATCCTTATTTGCTCCTTTCCAGAAAAGTCTTTCAGTTGATGACTCTTGGAGCTAAAAGTGCGCACCCGTGAATGATGGTGCTCCGCAAATATCACCATTGACTGACAGTAGTGACGCCTACTGGCACCGCCAGCCCCAGTTGCTGCCAGAAGCTCCCCTGTAGTTGGTCTTCAGCCACCAAGCTGCTCACAAGTCCAGCATCTGTTCTTTGCTTAACATGACTGGGAGCCGTATGGACACAGTCCTCCTCTCTCATTCCTAGGGGCAGATGCCAGCATGGTCTTATGTCGCTTCCAAGAGAAAAAGCCCTGACCTACACAGTGGCCGTCCGACAAACCAGGATCTTTAAGAACAACAGGCTTGATAAACTGTGGTAATAATTTTTACAGCATGTGGCAGCCTAAAGAGATTTTTCTCAGTGAGTATTGTTGTGATTTTGTACGATTATTACAGATATTGAGAAAAGTCAGATCAAAATAAACTCACTGATGATATGCAAAAATAAAGAGAAGGAAATAAAAAAGAAAAAAGGAATCAGTTTGTTCCCATCTCCTAAATCCTTTGCTAGTCCAGCACTCCCAGTCCACCAGCCCCATACACCAACAGTTAAGCTTGGCAGGTCACTGGAGCTCAGTGATAAAAATCATGCAGTCCCCAGCTTCCCTATGAAACTGATGACAAGGGCATCAAATTGATGCTTCTGCCAGAACTGGCCAGAGTACAAAAATCTCATTCCTGAGCAGATGTCAGGTAGGGCAAACATTCAATCTCCACAAGGCTTGGACAAAAATGTAGGACAGCAGCGCAGAGGTGAAAGAGGTTTGGTGAAAAGAACAGACCCCAAGTCTCCAGCCAAAATATTTCAAAGTAACTTCTGCCGAGAAGACACAATCAACAATTCCAGTGAGAAAGAATGTCGGCTTCAGCACACACAAAAAGCCTTCGACTAACATCTCCCAAATGGAAAAGGTATTATAAACAACATTCACCTCACTCTCCTCCCTCCCTGTCACAGAAATGACCACAATTCTTTACTGCATGCCTTCAAAAACAGTCCTTTGCAGATGAAAAGAAATAAAATCTAACCTTAAGAAGTACATTCAGAGACCCCCTTTATGCCACCACTCTGTGTTATGGAAAAATGAAGGTAGAAATCTGTTGAAAAACATTTCCCTGCTGTATTGTGATTGACATCTGACAGTGCTCAGTGGTGTCCTAACTTGGATGAATTTAAATGACAAGCTTTCCTTTATAAGTAACAGAGCTCCTTTTACAATAGAACAGCACGATTACTTCATGGAAAGGAAAAAAAGGAAAAATCAAAGTTTTTTCCTCAAATCCCTGGGGGGAACCCTGACCTGTCACCAGGCTATGACCTTCCCTCATTAATCTATGCAAATCAGATGACTCTAATTTGTGGCACCGATCGCTTTGCCACACCTTTAAATTCAGAGATCAGCCATAGGATGATACCTACATCACACAGAGTTCAGATCACCTTCATGTTGCCAACATTTTTAATGCCATGACAGATGACTTCCCCACCATTCTGGGACAAGGCAGTCCACGTTGCCCTCCAGACTACTTTTTGATTAACATCAAGACAAAAGCCAGCAGTGTTTTGCCTCTTCGTTTGTGATTAGCAGCATTGCTGCCATAAGCATTCCTAAGCAAGAACCCCTGGGAAGAGTATCAGATCCCAGGTCAAGGCACAGACTGCCAATATCACGGCTTTGCTAACAGTCACCCAATAGCTTTTATGGACATAAAGAAAAAATAAAAAAGAACAAAAAAAAAAAAAAAAAAAAAGGTATTCACTGTAATAAGCACCAGTTCCAACTGAGAGATATTATGTCGAACTCTAAGGCCTGTTTCAAAACTTTCTCCATTCACGTAACTTAATACACTTTGTAAGCCAAAGAGGGCAATATCACAGAAGATGCTCTATGCTCACCTTCCACGTCACACAAAGGCCACAGGAGCTATTTTGTCTGGGTTTAGAGTGGTATGGGAGTTAAAATTTTTGCTTTAAATTGGGTCCTCGTCAAGGATACACTATTTTTCATTTAACCCTAGCCTACCTTATTTTATCTCTAGTTTTATCCCTTTTCTCCTGTGAGACTCTTGTCTTCATAGTGGTGAAAAAGTGGAGATTTTCATTTATAATGAAAAACTACTTATTCCTATACATACATATCTATCCATTCAGAAAGTTACTGGAGAGAAAACATTAAAACCATACCCTGAAACCCAAAAAGCACATGGGAGTGTCATTAATAATAAAACATTCAAAGGATTTAATACATGGCCTATGTGATTTATCCATTTAATGCACCTAACAATGTACCCTGCACAATAATCTTATTTGCTTATGCCTTGCAATTCTGACAACACTCAAAGCTGTTAACCATCTTTTCAAACAAACACTGAAGGTTGCCAGTTGTGACAGATTTGGACTAATGGTGGTGGTAGCATGGGAGTTAAAGTGATTTGATAAGCTTGTAACAGCTTGAGGGGTGGTATCATTCCAAATATGTAAACAACATTGTCAGCAACAAAACCCATCAATAAATGCAGTCTCTATCACACACAGTCATTATTAAAATTAAAATAATAATAATAATGGAAAGCAAGAAGACAGAGAAAAAGGAAAAGAAAAAAGTTTCTCTATCCATAGCCACAAATCAATGACAAAGAGCATCAGGGTTCACTGCAACACTGACAAATGTGTCAGGACCACTTGGTTTTAGCATTACTGTATTCTTTACAACTATTAGGAAGCAAGTACAAGGTTATTATAGTCATAAAGGCTAAACATACAGTGACATACTTCACAAGCTTACTCATGCTTTGTACCAGAGCTTTCGTTTACTATACAAGTGGATTATCCCATTTTCCCCATGCTGATCCAAGTGATCTCATTATTTACAGAAGAATCCTGGCATAGAGGGATCGCTTTGCCAACCATCATTTACAACATCCCAGCAGACTTTATTTTTAAAGAAAAACTCTTATATTTTATTTCTAATGGCTCTTCTATTGCAAGGAAAAAAAAAAACAACAAAACTGAAAATAGCTTCCACAGGGATTACAGCCTCTGCCAGTAGGGAGGCCAAATGCAATTATGGAGCCAGTATTTTTTAATGGCTCCCACTCTGATGGCCAATGAGCAGCTTGGTATTCCCCCGTCTTCATCCCCCAAGCAAATTGCTATATATATCTATCTATATATATAGATAGATAGATAGATATAGATATTTCCATTAGCAGGCTGCAAGAGTCTTTGGAGGCTCTGCACCACAAGCATGCTCAGTGAATCCTGGCCATCTGGTTAGCTGGCTAGATCCCTGCCTCCATGATCTGTGTCTTCAGGCAGGACCAGCTCCTGGAGTACCTGGGTATGGGCAGGAACTATTTTAGGGAACAGTCTGCCTGTGCTGATTGACAAGTGACCCATTCCTGTGCTCCATCCTCAAGAGCTTTTATCAGGAAGTGGATCCCAAAGGTCTTTATTAGAGTCCTAGAAGCCCTTTCCATAAGGTAGGGCTTTCCATAGCAGACCTCAAGAACAGACCTGTAAATTAGTGGGGGAAAGTGCTTTAAAATAAACAACAGCTTCCAAAGCAAACCCTAAAAGCATTTAGGCCTCTGTCCAACAAAACAAATGCTCATGTAGCTCTAGAGAGGGAAGGCAACTCACCAAATATGCACAGATGCTTGATAGCCAGATTCACTTTTTGCAGCCCTGCCACAGACTCATCTGTAACCCCATGGAAGCAGTTTGAGCCCAGTAGAGTTCACTTCCAGCCCATGTTTCATTTCCTCCAGCTGTAAAACTGGGAAAGTCATCCTGAGTTTCATCATTGTAGATACTGTCTTATATGTTGCATGTTTATCCAGTGACCAGATAATGGAGTCATGAATTACACAGAGATGCTTATACATTTAACTACATATATCCAATCTCTCCCTTAAATGCATCCAATCAAGTAGACCCCTTCTCTTCAAATTTCATTGAAATTTCTCCTTCAATTAAAGTTTTGCTGCATTTTTAACTCTCACGGGGCATTACGATATCATGGCTAGAAGAATCAGTTTGGGAAAAAAGATAATTTTAGCATGCTTTCTCTAATGGGCAATCCTCAAATTCTGTCAATGTTTAGGATGCTATGATGTGGTTCAAAGCTAATTTTAGGGGAATTAGTCCTTTAAATTTAATTCAAGGGTCTCTTCACTAAGGAAACAGACCATATTCATTTGCCTTTTTCAGATGTAATGAGAAGTCTTTATTATACATTCACATATTAGAGGAAAACTGATCCTGTGAGTTTTCAGAAATAACAACTTGGAAAAAAAATATCTCCATAGGACTGGCTGAAATGCTGATTAATGTTGAGAGAGGAAGATCTAGTGGGTAGGGAACTGCCCTGGGATTTAAGAGATGTAGAAGAGGATCCTCAGCTTAAATACAGACTTCTTTGGGAAACTGATTTTATCTCTCCTGCAAGATCTCAGTAAAATACAATGTCACTACTTCAGAGGGGATATAATCATTAAAATATCTCAGGTAGACTTTATGTTAAAGCTGAAATAACAGGCGTTTCATCCATGATACACTCACTTTTTCTTTTCCTGATTTGCAGTCTACCCACACTCCACCAATTCCTAAATCTCTGCCCAAACTGGTATTAAGGTCACCTGAACAGTGCAACTATAGGATAAAGACATCTGTTAATTCAGAAAACACATAGAGACTACTACTGCCATAACAAACTGGTGACTCTAAACAAGATGATTCAGGCAAAGCAAAGCTCCACAGGTATGTTTGCCAATCCATACCTAGAACAACCTCCAACAACAACCACAGGGAGACAGAAACATGCAGTAAGAGCCATCCATGCAACTAAGTAATGCTGCCATACACAGTTGCCAAGAACTACTTGAGAAGAGGTAAAATTTACCATCACAGAGTAGTGCAACAATGCCAATTTCCTGTAATTAAATTATTATTCTCACTTCCAGGCTAAGACTGCAGCCAAAGCACTCACATGGCAGTGCAATTCCAGACAGCAGCCTAAGCGGCTTCATGCAGCAATTACTGTGCTTCAGTACCCCCTAGCACCCCACCATCATGCCCTCTGGTAGTGCAGGTAAAGGGCTGAATTTCACAGGAACCCACTGTTAGAAACCATTCCTAGTACTAGAGGTATTGCTGCAATCTACACATTGAAAAGCATTTCAATTTAAGCAGTAGTGATTAATTGATATGAAGCTGTGTTCCTGCCCCTCCCATGGCATCTGAGATCTTACTTTTGAAATAACAAGAGGTTAAGTTTTGCCACGAACGTACCACCTCCATTTTTAAGGTTATAAAAATGGGATGCTTACACTTTTCCTAACCCCTCACCAATGACCAGACCCATATGTAAATTTCACACAGTAGTATTTAGTAGCATAATTAATCCCTACTTTATGTTATGAGTAATATTTCCTATTCCCGACCCTGCAACGTCCTTTAAGAAGATCCATGTTCCAATTAGACTAGCCCATCGGCACTCTTTTAATGAGCAGATTAATCATTCAGATGGGTACAATGGTGTCATCACAGGTTTTAAATATGATAATCTACATCCTAATGGTGCTGCAAAAGCCTTGGCTCACAGCAAAAAAAAGGTAGGCAAAAAATGGTGATACTTTCTTTTTTGTTCTCTTTCTTTTTCCATATGACACAAGACATGGGAATATTTGGACAATGCAGAGTGCAGCAAGAAGACAGCTCAGAAAGAGGGACTGCTGAGCAGCTCAACAATTGAGGTGCAGGACTTGTTTTGAAAGGATAGAGAGATCCTGTGGTCCCTGAAAAACACTCTGCCATGATGGGGAAAAATTTCAGGTCTATCTTGTCAGCCTAACACATCATCTGTGCCCTTAGCCTTTTCTCAACACTTATTTAAAACATATCCAAAATGTAAGACTGCTATTCAGAAATTCATTTAATTTTAATTAAAATCGGATCATGTCCAACATCACCATTTCCAAAAGGCAGCCTGGATATTATTAAAGCCAAAGAGAACCTGCTATATTTATTTAAAAAGAAAAAGAAAGGTGGGAAAAAAAGGGAAAAAATACATCCAAACTACATTATATGGGTTTAATGCCCTCAAAAAAAAAAAAAGTGGGTATAGATGCTCTCATTCAAATGCAATCCATGAAAAGGCTCCTGCAGTAATATCACCCTCAAAACTAGAAGTGCTAGGACTATAAAGCCAGGACCATACTTCATTCTTACTTTCAGTGTGACAGTTGGAAATCTTATGTGCTGCACCACTTCTTAATTGTGGCTTTGTACTCATAGGGCTTGTTTTAGCAACAGGTAAAAGTTACATCTGCTTTTCCATCTCCTGGGCTTGTCTT
This sequence comes from Psittacus erithacus, assembly GCA_009867235.2. Lineage (NCBI taxonomy): Eukaryota > Metazoa > Chordata > Aves > Psittaciformes > Psittacidae > Psittacus > Psittacus erithacus. The sequence goes on along the minus strand of WYDI02143424.1, from coordinate 334,850 downwards.
AGTAAGACAAGCCCTGCAGAACATCAGCTTCTTTGCAAACACGGAACATCGATTTACACTATGGTTGATTTTGATGTAGCCAGAAAAGAATCACCAACTGCTAATTCATCTAGAGGCTGTCTTTCAAACCCAGCAAGAAAAGGATAGTGGTGGATACTTGTCTATGAAAAAAACAGCTATAAACCATGACCAGTTCTGAGGACTGCTCTCTTGTGAGCAGTCCCCATGAAGTCATGACCAAAGCCTGAGTAATTCTTTCAGCACTGACTGGGGAAGAAGTAAGGGATATAAAATTTAGACTTATCTCTAATATACCCACACAAAATCTACAGCAGAAGGCAACTGTAAATTGTCTCAAAATGTCTCAACTTAATTAAAATATGTTTCTGATACAAAGGAATCTTTATGTCTTATAATTAAAGCAAAATCTCTTCTTCAGCAGCCAAAATCTACTCTCCAAAATCACTATCAACAGCTTGATTGTATTTTTCAAACCGCATTTTTCAGCTAATTGTTGTCCAAAGCCTCCTCATTTTACTCAGATATGTAACTCTAGGAATCAGTCATGCCACTCAATTAAATCGTATCCATCTTGGCCCTTCATCTTTTAGGATCTGATCCAGCTCTCCTTGACTACAAAGATGATTGGATCAGAGCCATTTTGTGTAACATGGGTAGAGGATTAGGTATTTCAGTCAGGTCTTCAGGTGTACTGGCTGAACTCAATCTGAAATTGCCTGCATCAGATAGGCCACTACAGAAAAGTGTTTGCATACAGAAGGAAGCACTGAAATTATAAAGAGCTATCTTATGCACATGCACTTGCTGGGCTAGGAGACATTATTCTTATTAATGCACTTTTGCTAATGTCCACATCGCAGGCCTTTTTTTTTTTGGTTCAGCATAACACTAATGTTAGTTGTCCATTATGGTATCTGGAGTCATAATGGGCAAGGAAACCCTACAGCGAAGAAGTCAAAGGAACAACATTCAGAAATAAATACCTATATTGGTTATGGGAATACTGTTATATCAATATTTTATTATTATCATTATTATTTAGAAATGGCAGTGCATTAATTTCTGCTCAGTTTGGAAATTCAGGAGATCATTCACAAGGCAGCCCTTTAAAAGCACTTAGGAAAATCAGCATCAGCCGTGAGATGGTCCCTGAAATGTTCCTTTTAGAGGATACCCTCACACCCACCCTCACTTGCTTTTCTTCTGCCCCCACCCTGGTAAACAACATATTCTTCTGCACCTGACACAAGATTCTGACTTTGGCTGTCACTCTTTGCTGAGGCTTTAACTAACACTCCCTGTGCAACTCTAGAAACCACATCAAATTGCAGTTTTTCCCGATTTTATAGTAATTTGCATAATAGGTCACCATTAGCACACTGCTGAAGGAGAAACAGCTCAATTCAAATCTACCTTGAATGTTTCCATTAAAATATGCTCAATTTTTTCCCTCTACACTCAGTTCTGTCAGCTCAGGAGTGAATTAAGGAAATACATATGTAAATAACTATAAACAAATGCAAAAAATAATTATAAAATTAGTTGTAGATGCATAATCCAGTGTGATTCATGTTATGTTCCCACCGTGATCCCAGTTCCAGAAGAGTTAATCAACCATAGCAACCTTCTAATCAGAGCAGTGAACTAATGATCCTATTTCTGAGTAATACCAGTCAGATAAGGCTCTCAAAAGGTAGTTAACATCACTTTGGTGGAAAGGCATGACAAGTGCAAGTTCTAGCAGTGAGTAATGCATCATTCATGCCCCCTCTCCTTCTGACATTTTAACGTTATCTTGTTTTACTGTGTCGGCCTAACACTGCCACTGCTGGCAAATTAAACTGTGAACTTACAAAGTGGGTGGCAATAAATACAAATTATGAGAGTTCAAAAGATGTCCCTGGAGGTGTACTGCCAGACATGGAATGTCTCTGGCTTTTCTGTCACATAGCGATAGACAAGACAAAGTGTAGCATGAGCTGAAAAAAAAGAATTAACTACATCATGGTGAAAAATGAGATGAAAATGAAAAGAAAGAAAAGAAAAAGGAAAAAAATATAAAAGGGAGATGTAAAGGCAAGACAAGAATGAACAAAAGAGCATAACCTTGAAATATGAAACATAACTCTACTTCACCTTACAGGGAAAAAAAAAGCTATGTAAATTAGGAAACAACTAATGCCTCTTAGAAATACAGACGAACTATAAAATGTTGCCAATGTTATTACAAAAGTAAGCAGCTCCTCCTGAAGAAACAGCCACACAAATATAGTAACAAGATGATGCTACAGCATTCGTATCTCTAGCAGAAATTCAGAATATCCCACTGCACTTACCCACACTAATAAAGATTTCACTTTTTGCATTGACTTAAATACATGGAGCAAAACCCTGCTCTCATAGTCACAGTTAAAAAAAAAGAAGACTGAGAACTGCCTGAGATGACAACAGGCAATCACAAAAAGCAGAAGCTCCTTGTACAGCCTTTGCTATTTTGTGTAGGGAGATAAGAGGGACAGTGGCATTCTTCCTTGCACACGCAAGCAATTCTCAGGGGCTGGTCACCTACTCAGCCCCACAGAGACAGAGCCCAATTGCACAATGCATCAGTCATACTGCAGATTTAACACAGACAAAAGAGGAAAAAGTTAACATTTCTTCCTTCCCTTGGGAAGATAAAACTTTACATGCTATTAACAGGGTCAGAAAAAACCTGATTTTTAATATACCCAAACCATGAAGCTTATTCAACTTGGTCTAACACCACTAATGAATCTTATAAAACATTTTATCTCCCCCGCCCATATTCACAAACCACTCACATGAGGCTTGAAAATCACAATAATATCTTCCCAAAGTGCAGATATCACTCACACCATATGCAGCACAACTCTGTTTATTTTTCCCTATAAACCATTGGTTTCATTGAAACTCATTAGCATCACCTGTGTTAATTACACTAGCAAACCAATCAACAGCTCCTTCTTAATTAGGTTTTCTTTATTAAAGCCGGAAATTACCAAGGAGACAAAAGCCAACTGGGGAAATTATGTGAAAAGGAGTGTTTATGCTAAATTACCATACAAAATATAATAAGGAAAGGAAACTCAGTTTGTTTACAGGAATAACAAACAATATTAATTTTCAAGGTCACTGGCACAATTATTAATTACCTGTCTTACATTTTATTGTGATAGTTTAGTCTGCAAAGGCAGAGCTGGCTCATAAAAGCCCCCTTCAGACTGTGGTTGTACTGCACTTCAGCTGCCACGGTCACTGCCTGTGACGTGCAGAGTGTTTTAGGAAGTTACTTTCATGAGCATTTCCCAGATGGGTTGGCATGATGGAAACTCTGCTAAGGTGCATAAAAAACTCTGAGGTTTGACTGCTGCCTGCCTTAGAGAATTCCCATGGGAAGGGAGAATTCAGCCAGTGAAATCTAGGTTGCTCATCCCTGGTGGAAGGCATTTTGGCATCCAAGAAGGTACCTTGGGAAGCGCTATTGCTGCTGATCCTAAGACCTCACAGAATGCTACGCCCTCTCCCTTTACATCCCCTGACACCAGTTAAAATGACTCCCACAGCTCCAGGCAGAGCTGACACAGCCTGAAAGAATACCCCACTCAATGTAACTGGGTTTTCTGAGGTTCAGAGGGGAACACCATGAAATCAACCCTTCTGAAGAGGAAATCTCCTGACGTACCCAACTTCTGCCTCTCCACTTCCACTAACAGGCTCTCAGGCTTCATTTGTGCTCTGTATGTCAAGAGCCAGACCCAAGAGCATCCTGCTTGGTCTGGTCAGCACTGGGTTGATGCCAAGATGAGGCCAGGGTGCTGGGCCACAGAGCAAACGCTGTGGCTGTTACTGTAGGAAGTTTGCCAGCTGCTTTCTCTTTATGTGCCCACCTACCAGGAGAGTCCCCTTTGAGTTTCCTTTACCACACTGTACCTTCTCTTAAAGGATTACCTATGTGCCTACACATATTCACCCTCAACACACAAGTTAGTGCAACTACTCAGTAGCTCCACACCTCTACCAAGATCCCCAAAGAATCATTAGATGTTACCATCAAAGCAGTTGTCTATTGCCAAGCCCTCAAATTAGCAGCCATGATGAGAAATTTCAAGACGCACTGCATCAGGAAAGTATCAAGTGCTGATGTTGAGGGTCCTTTGAAGTTTCATCTTCTCTCCAGATTAAACACCTTGCAGCATATACTGATTTTTCAGCTGACTAATATGAATGTCAATGCTTGAGCTCTGAATTCTTGACCTGAGATGTCAAAGGGAACTATGGAAATAGCCATTCATGAACTGTAGATTATCTGCTCTCAGTTCACCTAGAAATCCAGGCTCAGCAGCCTATTATTTCAAAGTTACTTGCTGTGCTGCACAACAGTTCAGTTTAGCTGTCTAAAAATGAGATGATTGTTCCTAGCCTTGCACTTTGACATGCCTGTGGCTTTACAGAACTTTACTTTGGAAACTCTTCACTGATTCCATAGCAAACTGAGATCCTGCACCATCCTCATCATCACACTGTGCTTCCTAAATGACCACGAGCAAGTCCTTTCAAAGTTTACTGCAGTTAGTTCAGGGTAACACGCATACATGCTGCTGGTACATTATATCAGATTTTTTTGTTGTTTTGTTGTCATTTCCACACTTATTATGAAAGTATGATGATTTTTAATTAAATCTGTGTATTGTGTCCTAATATTTCGGTGCACGTGCCCTTAGTTAATCACCCATCAGTTCTTTTCAGTCCTGCCTACACTTGCATTTGGGAAGAATAATTCTCTGTAGGGTCACAAATATCCAACATGACTGAAAAAAAAACTAGTCTGCTTCTCAGAACCGTTTTCTTTTAACCCAGTTATCTGCTATACTGCCAACGTCTCAGTCTGCAGTAAGTCCATTTGTTAACTGTTCAAATGCACATACTTTAGCTTTATTGCACAGATCTATTACATGTTGGGCAATTATCTCATTTCACAGATAGTTGCTTGTAAACTAAGATAATGTGGTTTTCCCATGAGTTATTCTTGTATGGATTATGGTGTTTCTGACTTTTCTGTGGCTGATTTTACACTTTGAAGGTACCACTGGAAGACACAGCAACCACCAATGCCAGGACAACTGCTTCATTCGTTGTCTGCTTGTACAGCATTTGGCGCACCAGGGCCTCAACACTCATCTGGGGTTCCAGATGTGACCATAGTACAAATACTTCATTTTCTCCAACTTCTTTGCACTACCACTTCATTCCAGCAAAATTTGGAAGCGTTACAACCCCTTCTCCCCAGCTCTGCAAGGACTTTTTCCAAACTGGCACTTCCTTTGATCCTTTCCCTTTGTTTCCTCTCTGAAGTAGGTAATAAAGATGTGACACAGATTCAAGAGGGCTGATGAGAGGCGGGGTTACCTCCTGGTTTCAGTCAACTGATGGAGGAAAGAAAAATGCTGTGCAAGGCTTCAGGTCTGACTCTCCAGAAAACCCTGTATAAACCCATAGGGCTCCCATGGAGGAGTACTGGGAGAGAAGTGACTGCCCTGAAGGTTTCTGTATAATTGAGGACATCTCACACAATCTTTGGCAGGAGCTTTCTCCTCTCACCACTGCCAGGGAGCCCTTTTCCTCAGCTCATCCCAGCCCCTCCTCTCACACCCTGACTCGAATAAAAGCAACATCTAGAATCTGCATTCAAACCACGTTTCGTGGTGAACCAGGGTTCAGTCAGATGACATATACACCCCTGCTTTGATCCTCGCCCATAGGCTGCTGGAGAAGAGGCACTTTCCAGTCATTCCCTGAGTCTTTCTGACTCTCAGAGTACAAGAATAACGTGGTCTGCGTATGCCAAGAAACTGGCTGGAAGAGACCCACAGGTGAGCAGCCAAACTCTGGAAAAGCTGTGGTGGCTCTTTAGGTCTTCTTCACATGCTGCCTTATGACAGAATAACTTGTCAATGCAGAGAAGTCCTTACTCAGCCTCCTCCACCCAGTGAATGCCAAAAATAATCCAGAAATAATGAGATGTTGCCTATTATGTCACCTGCTGTACCAAGCTTTTGCAAGGTAGGTAATGTCATGCAATTTGACAAGGCTGTCTCAGCAAAGAGTTATACATCAGCTACCCTTTAACATGGACAGTTTTAGAAAAGCATATTGAACCCTAAAGGTGGAGTTTCCAATCTGTGGATCATTTAAGACAGACTATCACATCATGGTTTAGGAAAAGAGCAGCATGTGGAAATGTTCCTCTCTTTTATGTTAGTTGGGGGGAAATAGCCCAGAACAAAATAATCTCCTGTGCTAGAAATGCATCACAGTTACAACAATTCCAGAATGGGTATTTAAAAGACAGGGGTTTTTTTAAAGTATGTTATTTCCCCGACAAACCATAATGGCTCTTTAAAACCCATCATGGTCTACTATAAAAAAAAAATCGTATTTAAAACACTTTTACAATATGTGTTATAAAGACATATTTTTAAATGAATATTATTTACCCAGAAGGCCATGATGGCTCTGAAATGTATTTTGTAAATCTGTATTTGGGGACTTTTTTTCTCAAAAAACAATTCTTTTTTTGGCCCAAGAGATCTTAAGCAGCTTCTATGGAACTATCAGAATTTATTGTTTTAATAGAGCTGAACTGAAGTTTGGAACATGTTATTGCACATACAGCAGCAATGTTTTTCAGGCAAAAATGAGAAAGATAAAAAAGAAGTAGAAGAAGGAAAGGAGATGGAAGAGAGAGACAAGAAGAAGGGAGATGAGAAGACGGGACACAGTCCACAGAACTAAGATGCGCAGGCACATAAAAGCCACAGTCCTGGTAGCAGATGTAGTGAGGGGCAGGCCTAGAATTGCCAGAAAACAGGGAGGGAAGTATTTCCCAGCTTAAGGCAAAGCACTGCTCCCAGACTGCAGCATTACAACATGCCAGCTCTGAAGGAAATAAAAGAAATAAAACATTGATTTGGGTGAGAGCTGACACCTACCTCAGGTAAATACTGTAAATGCTTGCACAACAGCATTTTGAGGTTAAATAATAAAGGCTATTTAAAGAGTCTTCTCCTATGTGCCCCTTAGGCAAACTCAGCCCACATGCTGGTCCATACTGCAGACTAATGATTTAAGAGGAGAAATGTGAACAGCCAAAGTGAAGCAACATGGCCAACATCCTATTTGTGCCTGAGCATCACCATCAGAAGCCATCTCTGACCCACACCAGGTGGATCAAGGAGCGAAGGTAGCCTGTCCATGTTAGTGGGAAGAGCCTGATTCACACTTTTCAGAAACATTCTCTGTCTGATAAAGAACAATCACAACAATTCCATGGTGTTTCCTATCTTCCAAGCACAGTGCCAGAGACATTAACCAATTTGCCTTCAAAGGCAGCCTCCAGCACACCCTTGAAAGGAAATTATGAAGGGGATAAACATCCTCAAAGAACACTCAGCTGTGGCTGCACAAAACAAAGAACTGGCAACAAATACGAAGCTCTACACATGTGTGTGTGCATGTATGTCTGTGCAGTACAATTACCAGAAGCCACAATTGGTGTTACCACATGACTGAAGCACTACTTTTGATTTTTCTTATCTCAGTACATTAATTCTCACTTGGGAAGAAAATACTGTGCTTGGAATGATACTCTGGGCCTAGGAGCCAACTACTTCAGTACAGGTGAATCAGAATCTGGTTGAAACACCAAGAAGCAGTTCTCAATCAGTGCAGCCTTTCAGTGACAAAACCAGCTCTGCTCTACTTGAAGAAGCTAGAAATCAAAAATATCCAGGAGCCTGCTGGCTTGCATCTTGCTAAAGCTCCGTGGCTCAGCAACATCAGGGCAGTTCTTGCTTCACAGATGTTGTGTGCCCACAACTGTAACACAACACTAGGCACAGCATCTGCAACCAGAGCACTGAAGAGGTTCAGCCACCAAACTAAATCTAGAGCAATTCTAAAATGCTAGCTGCCATCCTTACTTTTTTCCTTAATAACTGGAATTAAGTACAAGCTAAAAGCAAGCCAACTTAGCTTGTGCTGTATCATGCAAATATGCAGTGAAATCCAACCTCACAATAAGCCTGCTGAAACTGAAAAGGACATTAGTTTGACTAAACTAGTGCAAATACCTAACTTAACACATTTAAAACATTTTAATCTATGTCTAAATGAGATTTAGACATAAAGACAGGACAGCACTTGAATTTTTTTTATGCAAGCTATGGTCTCCTCTGAATTAGATTATCCATAAC